>CAXIES010000613.1:0-33820 GCA_964023965.1 Melinopterus prodromus | reverse complement strand
TCGCTGCCTCGATGGAATACTCCGGAATAACCTAGAACTTCTGGCGTTTTCGCAGCTGTTAAGATCGTCACAATATTTTTTGAAAAGGGGCACAGGGAAGTTAATTTTCTGAAGTGTAGCCTCAATCAAGTCATCCATAACCATTAACGCCAGGATTGGCGAAATTGGAGAGCCCATGGGACTGCCAGAGCGCTCCCGGTACAGGACGTTGTTGAATGAGAAGATGCAATTATTATATAAAAAGGTGACGACCTTGATGAGGTCTTCCTTTCTGAAGGTACAAAAATCGGAGATACGTTCCCAGTGGGTTGTCATAGACTGGAGCACAAGATTTAGAGGGATGTTAGTGAAAAGGGATACAACGTCCAGAGATACAAGTTCATAGCCCTCCGGAATCCGCATACCATTAAATTCATCAATAAATGAGAAAATATCCTTAACGTTTAGATTAGTACGAGTAGCCATACTATCCGTTAAAATGTTGGATATATAAGATGATAAATTATAAGTCGCGGATCCGGTGAAAGAAACTATGGGGCGGAAAGGTGTATTTGGTTTGTGTATTTTCGGTAACCCGTACAACCTTGGGAGTGTGGAACTTTGGGAAGTAAGTGATCGGGAGAAAATCTGAGGGCGTGACAAGACACAATTAGTAACTATGTTTGTAGACCGAGCTCTCAAGGTGTCCCTCTCAGAATGTTCAAAAAGGGAAATCACACCCTCTATATCTCTGAGAATGTGAGAGATGTTACAATTCGGAGGGGTGACAGGCCTGTCACCTCAGCACCTCAGCCCACTATTGTCGAAAGGGAAATTATGTCGCTCGCTGGGATGACAAGTGCCTTTCTCAGGTCTCACCCTTCCTTACTTGTCTGTAATGCAGACAAGGGCTCGGTCACTGTGCTGCCTGGATAGGACTGATTACATTGATATATTGATATGTTGCAAACCGATGTCACATACCAACGGTTGAATAGAGATCATACTTCCTCACTTCAAAGGGATACCAACAGTCTTATTCAGTGGATGGTCGACAGGCGCGCAATAGACAAGATTTTCTCCCGATAACTTACTTCCCAAAATTCCACACTCCCAAGGTTGTACGGATTACCGAAAATACACAAACCAAATACACCTTTCCGCCCCATAGTTTCTTTCACCGGATCCGCGACTTATAATTTATCATCTTATATATCCAACATTTTAACGGATAGTATGGCTACTCGTACTAATCTAAACGTTAAGGATATTTTCTCATTTATTGATGAATTTAATGGTATGCGGATTCCGGAGGGCTATGAACTTGTATCTCTGGACGTTGTATCCCTTTTCACTAATATCCCTCTAAATCTTGTACTCCAGTCTATGACAACCCACTGGGAACGTATCTCCGATTTTTGTACCTTCAGAAAGGAAGACCTCATCAAGGTCGTCACCTTTTTATATAATAATTGCATCTTCTCATTCAACAACGTCCTGTACCGGGAGCGCTCTGGCAGTCCCATGGGCTCTCCAATTTCGCCAATCCTGGCGTTAATGGTTATGGATGACTTGATTGAGGCTACACTTCAGAAAATTAACTTCCCCGTGCCCCTTTTCAAAAAATATGTAGATGATTTGATTTTGCTCTTGCCCACTGACCGTATTCCCGGTGTGTTGGATCTTTTTAACTCGTACCATGACGACATACAGTTCACTATCGAGAGGGAGAGAGATCTATCAGTCCCTTTTCTTGATTCTCGTTTAATTCGTGCCCCCGGTGGCGTTCTGGTGTTCGATTGGTACACAAAACCTACACGTTCGGGCAGGTTTTTGAATTTTCACTCCTCTCACCCCCTCCGTCAGAAAATTAACCTAATCAAGGCGATGCGTAACAGAGTCGTGACCATTTGTCACAATAAATTCCGAAAACGTAACCTGACAAAGTTGAAATGGTTTTTTATCATCAATAATTACCCCAAGAGACTTGTTGATTCGATTTTGTTTCACACCTTGGATGAACCTCCTGACCGTGGGACGGTAGCTGTGGACGCCACACTAGTTGACGTTCTTTCGCCCCCCCGGCGTTTACGCTTGAGCATTGCCACTGCTGAGGCAAATATCCCTCCGCAGATTTCGCCCATTGCTCGAGATGATGCTGCGGTGGTGGTGAAATATAGGAGGTTCCCTTTTATAAAGGGTTTAACCGAGAAACTTCAACATACTCTTAACCATCCCTCATTCAGGTTTGGTGTCTACAGCTGCCGCCCCCTTAGAAATTTTTGTTTCTCAAATTTAAAGGACAGTGTCCTTTTACTTCTTAAAAGTAATGTTGTTTATACGATCAAATTTCAGGATTGCGATAAGGTTTATGTGGGCCAGACTTCGCAATGGCTTAAGAGCAGAGTTAGCAAGCATAAAAGCGATGTCAGGTTACGTAAGCACGGGGCTAGCGCCCTCGTAGAGCATTCACTGGGGTTTTCCACCATTTTGATTTTGATGCTGCAGGGGTGCTGGCAGGGTTACTATAATCGCCTATTCATGGAGATGTTCCACATAAATGTCACTGCTAATGTTGTCAATCACAAGACCTTCAGATACGACACCTTTGAGCAATATCTATAATTACTTGTTTGAAATTTATAAGAACGGTGGCTCCATGGGTAGACGCAATAACGATGATGTTGGTTCGCTCTCTGCGTCGTCAGACTCATAAAATTGATTTTTCAAAATTCTTTCATTCAATTTTCCTGTAATTAACTTTTACGATTTACATATTATCACTTTCAAGATTTGTTAACATTGTTATTATTGTATTTGTGTTCCAACCGCTATATTTTGCCGATTGTCGACCTTGTCGATTCCCCCTATTCAAATTTTAATTTTTAATAATTTAATTATAAATGAATTCAAATTATCACCCCTGTAACGCCATCTGTTGGCGCTGTTCTCGACTCAATGACGAATGGCCGGTAATGCAGTTTGCGTTGCCGGGTGTCACTTTTTTCTATTTTTCCGGTTAACCTATAAATTTAATTCTTTCATTAGGTCGACACGGCGTACAACGTGCTCGGTGAAAAATAAAATTTTCCTTCTCCAGCCATGTGGTGGTTGTGCTTATTGCCTTAGTCCTGTGGGCATTGATCGTGCGATGTTAGCTGTTAGTAACTACTCTTATTACAAAACCATTGTAAGTAAATTAAATTAAATTTATAATTGTTTATATAAAAAAATATTTTTTTAAGAACTATTCATTGATTGCTCTCAATTTCTTTTAGTAATTGTTGCCTGATGAAGATTAAAATAAAGAGTCGAAACGTTGCAAATTATAAAAGGTTGTAATTATTTTGGCTGGTCGTCCCCCACAAATATTCCTTTTTTTGTGTCAACAAGTCCGACCGAGACTTCTTGCCTGATTGACTATCTGATCACAAACAAATACTAGAAGAACAATTAGCGACATCAGCCGTACAAGCTGTTTTGCAAAACATTTCAACCACTCCCACGTAGTTACTTAACTTGACTGAAAACTGATGTAGATAACGATTTTGATGCTAAATATGTCATATACGAAACTGACCAAGGCTTATACATAGGTAATAGTGAGGTATTATTTGACGAAGGAGATATCATGATCGATGGTCTCACGTACAAAGGAACTCCTGGTTTATATGAACTGTTATTGAAAAAGGAGCCGGCAAATTTACCAAACAAGATGCGAGAGAATATAAGAACATTATACAACGATCAAACTTCTACAAAATTAATTACTACCCTTCTAGTGGAGTTGCTGCGAATGAAATACGTTAATATTATTAAATCTTTATTGCATAACCAGATCTCTAATGTATGGTTTGCTAAAAATATGAAAGTTGGTGGTGGCGCTGGCGTACTTGACAAACAACTTATACCGGGAAAAGTTACTAAATATCAATATTGGGATAACGTTAATAAACTCGTTGACAGGTTACGATTATTAATGGCTTCACAAAAAGCTGGTCATACAGGCCACAATAATGAAATCATTTGAATTATTGAAGAATTAAAAGAAGAAATTTAATATTATAATCAATTGCTAAAATTTCGTATATATACTAGAGTACGGATTCTTATTTTGGAAATGGCGTTGTTCAGTTGAGAGCATAACATGTTATTAAGCAAGTTTGGTGACCACATACTTACCGCTATGACGTTAGATAGGTGTGGAAAACATGTACAAAGGCATAATGTTATCAAAGCACTAAAGCGACCAGAACATCGGAAACATTTACGTCAAAACATCATCCTTACATTAAGCGAGGATGGTACTCTGGACAATACTCCCCAGGATTACTTTATTATTGCAAATAAAGGATTTCAAAGGACGTACCGCAATAAGTTTTACACGGGCAATATAAAAGATGTAAACACCACAACTAATGTTCAGTTAGAAGTGAATGGTAGCATATTTCCGCCCAAGGTAAAACTTTACAATCTGGAGACGTCATTACTTGTAGGAAAATTAATTGGGCTGGAGCGGTATGAAATTCACCGTAATTTAAATACAATAATGAAAAGTATTAAATTTTTTTAAATATTAAACGTGACGTCATTAATGAAGTTCATGCTTTAGCCAGAAGGTACTTCAAACGAAGAAGAGTAGTTATAAAAGGCTTACACGATTTATTCCAAGCTGATTTGGTCGAGATGATCCCATGCGCAAAAGCAAATAAAAATTATAAATATATTCTGACAGTAATTAACTCATTGTCAAAGTACGGTTGGGCATTACCATTAAAAAGCAAACCTGGTAAGGAAGTTGCAGGAGCCGTGAAGAACATATTAGAAGAAGCACCACAGAATATACCAAAGAATCTTCAACCTGACAATGGAAAGGAATTTTATAATAGGGATTTGAAAAATCTCATGGACAAATACAACATTAACCGTTACAGCACGTATCCCTACCTAAAAAGTTCAATAGTAGAACGTTTTAATAGAATTTTTAAAGAAAAAAATGTGGAAAGACTTCAGTATGCAGGGGAATTATCGTTGGTTAGATGTACTACCTAATGTACTTCGAGAATATAACAATACTCCACACAGAACAATTGGAATGAAACCTAGCGCTGTCAATACACGAAATGCTTCAACAATATTGAAAAATATGTACAATGCAATTAAAGTTGTCGATCCTAGAAACCTAAATTTAAAGTTGGCAATCATGTGCGTACAAGCAAGCATAGACAAGTGTTTGATAAGAACTACAATCCAAACTGGTCCAATGAAGTATTTACCATCTCCAAGATTCAAAACACATTCCCCAGGACGTACCTTCTAAAAGATGCTATCGGTGAAAATATTTTGGGTGGTTTCGACGAACAAGAATTACATTATGTTAAACATCCAGATGTTTATTTGGTAGAAAATGATATTCGTCGTAAAGGAAACAATGTATTTGTGAAATGGTTGGGGATGAGTCATCAGCACAATTCTTGGATATCTAAAACTATTGTAATTTAAAGCCAGGTTTTCCGAAATTTATTTATTTATCACATATTCATATATTTATTTTACAATTTATACCGGGTGGTCGTTTTAACTTGAGACTCCTAAATATCTCGTGAAATATGCATGGTACGACAAGAGTGTCTTAAATAAAGTTGTAGGGCTCAAAGGGGGAAATGAGATGACGATATCAGTTTCATTGCAGATGGCGCTGCAATCGGGGAAAATGAGGGTAACTTAATTTTTTTAAATGGGGATACCCAATTTTTTTATCAAACTATGATTTTACGCTAAATAAGAAGAATCTTTTGTCTGAAAATTTTTTTCGTTCGACGCACTTTTTTCGTGCGTAAACAAACCCTATGCAAATGACGGCGCAACGCGCGAGGTGCCAAAAAGTGTCCCGGTTACGCACATACCTTCCCACGTTTTACCATGAGTATCTACTCAGTCGACGGTTTGACTGCCAGACGGCGAGCGCATCTCATGCAGTAGCAGCGGTCGTAACTACCGCAGCCGCCACAAATTTCCATCGTCGATAACTTCTAATAAATGCACCTTACGAAAAAAAAAATCAGACAAAAGATTCTTCTTATTTAGCGTAAAATTATAATTTGATAAAAAAATTGGGCATTCCCATTTAAAAAAATGAAGCTAGGCTCATTTTCACCGATTGCAGCGGCATCTGCAATGAAACTGATATCGTCATTTCATTTCCCCCTTTGAGTCCTACAAGTTTATTACAGACACTTTTGTCGTACCATGCCTATTTCACGAGATATTTAGGAGTCTCAAGTTAAAACGACCACCCGGTATATAAATTATTATAAATGTATACCTTTTACTTAAGAAATAAAATTTGTAAATCTATTTTCGGTTTTTCATTCCATCATTACTGTTAATAATTGGTCCAGACGTTAAGCATCTTTCATCTTATCAATATCAAGTTGTTGAATTAATCTATGGCCCCAAGCCAGTGTCTTGGTAGCGTTTTGCGCTCGTTAAGGTGTGAATTAAAACACTCGGTATATTATATAGTCAACTAATTTATTTTACACTATTACAGTCTTATTACCTAATTATTAAACACGAACACTAAACACAAACGTTAACTAACTTACTTAAGGTCACTATAAACATTTATTTTCACTGTATTTATTTTGAACTATTTATGTCGCTCTAATAATCGCGCCACGCTCCGACTAACACTCCGAATAACACTAGCGAGAGATGGCTCCCTCTTATATACCCGTATCGATCGCCGAGGCTGGAACGTTCGTGACTTTTCTACGTTCGCCCAGAACGCTCGCGACTTGCGCTCGCCGTTCGGATGGATCTCTCCGGAATGAGTTGCTTCGAGAATAACCTAGAACTTCTGGCGTTTTCGCGGCTGTTAAGATCGTCACACTGCCCCCCCTCCTAAGCTCGTTTCGTCCCGAAATGATTCCAAACTTGGTGGATGTCGATATCGGCAGAAAGCTCCCTTCTTGCAGCAGGACCTCTTGTCGAAGTAACAGTCCACGGTTCTCTCCAGCGAACGACGTTGAGGGCTATAACAGCACACCAGAATTTGTACGCCCGTCAACCTGAAGGGTGCTTCCAACATGCTGCGAATCATCCTCCAGTCCAAGCCATCGAGTCCGCATGCCAGCTTGGGAGTTGCCAGGCTTCTCAGGTCCTCGGCTAGCAATTGTTCCTTTAGAGAACACAAAGTGTCCCAAACATCTCTATAGGTTGGCTTCTGACCGGACGTCTCTTTGGTAACCAAGTGGAAGATCTTTTTGCCGGTCTTTTCGTCGGTTGCCTTGAGTGCTTGTCCGACTCTGGGATTAGACCGACGCAGCTCTGGAATATTTATTTATTTATTTATTTCAGTTTCATGGACCGATAACAGGAAAAAATCCCAAAACATCAGATCACAAATACATTATTTTCTAAACTAAACAACAACACCATCAGCACAGCAAAAGCCAATGGTCGCGCGCAGAGATTAAGAAACCAAACACTTAAATTCTAAAATATACAAAAATAAAGAACAAAAGAACAAAAATAAAGAACAAAAAGCAAAAAATAATCAGTATGAATATAGCTCAGCTCTGTAAATGGGAAACACTTGCATCAATGCATAGACGATACAAACAAGATCTGATTGATGCGATCGACCGGTAAAAAATGTCGACATCAGCGTTATTACATGACGTCGATAAACGCAACACCGGCGAATTCATCATAAAATTAGTTCGGGCGTTTGGAACGGAGAACAACTCGCGGCGGCGAAGATGGCGAGTGCAACCGTTTAGCCCAAAGCTTCGCACGAGAGAAGGCGAATCATATAGCCCGCGCAACAACTTGGCAACAAACACTATCCCACCACACAATCTACGGTTCTCCAAGCTGAGCAGCCCAAAACGGCGGCACGAAACTGTGTAATTTGTTACCGCATGGCCAAATCTGTAGTTCAGATGCCTAACAAAACGCTTTTGCACACTCTCGATACGATCCACATACGTCGCATACTGGGGACACCACACTGTTGAGCAGTAAGACAGGTGACTACAAACAAATGCAAAATATAAGGTTTTTAAAGTTTGAGGATCGGTGAAGCCATGTGAAGTCCTCAATACAAATCCCAGCATGCGAAGCGCCCTCCCCGCGACAAGATCAACATGTTCATTAAACATCATTTTCCTGTCCAGCATCACACCCAAGTCCTTAATGCTGGAAACTCGCCCAATCAAGTTATTATCAATTTCGTAATCATGAGTTATTAGGGATTTATTTCGCGAAAATGAGATTACGTGACACTTGTTATAATTGACAAATAACTGATTGACCCTGCAAAACAAACTAAAACTGTCCAGATCGCGCTGCAAATTAATGCAGTCAATGGCGGAGCGAACAGGAAAATATATTTTCATATCATCCGCGTACAGGAGGCACTCCGCATACTGGAAACACTGCACAACATCATTAATATATAACAGGAACAAAAGTGGCCCCAAATGACTTCCCTGTGGTACACCCGAGGTAACAGGAATTTGTTACGCTGGATTTTGTTTGTTCTATTTTTGTTGATAAATTACATTAATTCCAGTTGTTTGTTTGCTGCTGGCGCCATCTGTTGAGTTGCGTTCGAACTCATCGGTGTTAGGCATCTATGTTGCCGACCTTGCCTGTACCAAATTAAGTTATTTTCTCAGATTTAGCCAGGGTTTTGCGTTTTGTTTCTTTGATAACCTTGTTAGGGGTAATGTTCTGTACATTTTGACGGCTCATTTGTGGGAGTTGGTTTGGTTTTTGCGCTAATTGTTTGTACCGCGTAATGGCGATTTTCTGTTCATTTATGATGAGCCAGACGCCGGTAGGTTGGCCTATTGGGTAATCCAACGTGCTGCATCGTTTGGTTATATCCGTTTTTACTTTTGTGGCCTCCCGGAGTAGCTGGAGAGATGTACGCCCTTTTCATTTTTTTTATTTCGCACTTCGTGTTGTGTGCAGACGCCCTGGTTGGATTTAATGTGAGATTTTACGTTTAATGGCGATCCAGCATTAGTTAAAGTGTTCCTGGTTAATTTCGTTAAATTTCGTAGTATAATTAATTAGTGGCGTAATTTTGGTTTAGTTCCGACCTGGCCAATAGAGCGCCAAGTGGCGCTGGGACCGCGTTCTAGAGTCGAGAATCATGCCCCTCTTCTCTTGAAACAGTACATTTTTGACCGCTTAGAGAACCTGTTGCTGCTCTACGATTGCTCCGTCGTTCTGGTCTTTTCCTTCTGTGTAGTTCGAGATTCGGTGTATATCGCTCGATTTGGGAGCGAACCGATCTTCGAACGTCGCCGCTGTTGCGTTTATTTGAAGGAAGGGTCCATTTGGAGGTTGTATTTGCTGTTTGGAATCAACCCCGCGCTATAATTGCGGATTTTGTTGAATGACGGAAACGTTTGCGGTCAGAAATTGGTATTACGAGCCCTGACCACCTTGGGTATGTACTGTTTGGATTTATCGGACATTTGCTTATGGAATTGGTTATTTTAGGCTGCTAGGTTAAGGTAGAGGACACCTAGTTGAGGTACCGGTCTGTGTACAAGTTCTGATTGGCTTTTGGAACGGGAATTGGTAGTCGTGGGACCTTTGGCACGGAGTATTGATGTCCAAGGGCGGGCTGTGTTGCCGGCGATTTGAGATCACCGTCCAGCGAGGACCGTCGAAAAGAACAACGGGTCTTTAGGAGCTCTAATTGTTGAACCAGGTTAGCGTATCCGTCTCTGACTCCGTTTGAACCTTTTTTCGGAGCGGGACACTTTATTTTGCATCGGGACGTCGGCGAGTAGCTTTGTTGTTGAACGTCACCGACTCTGGTTCGTCCGAGAGTTGCGTAGACCGAGGCCTAACCTCACAATTTAGATATCGGAAGGTTTTCTAACCGCACTTTCCGGTTTGACGTTACCGTTGAATGTTTGTTAATGTTTTGTACGTCCGAGAGTTACGTAGACTGGGGCTTAACCTCAAATGTTATTGAACGGATGCAATCCTAACCTCACATCCCGATTTGCCGTTGTTTATTTGCCGGTGCTTGGAGGTTCGGATGGTGAGGCTACGTAACTCAATTTAGATTTCAATGTTGTCAATTTGTTTAACTGTTCTTCGCCTTCAGCGATTATTTTTATGGAACGTGATTATTTTATTTAACTTCGGCAACCGTATTGATTTGTTTATGTAATCATTTATCAACGCCTGGGTTTTACTGAATTTATGGGGTTAATTGGGATATTTTTCCCCCATGTATATGCTATCTCGAACAATTTGGCCAATTTGTTTACAGGTACGCGGGTTTAGTTTTATATTGAGTACTTTTATTTCCGGCAATTTAGGAAATATTGCGGCGGCGTTGAGATCTGACCCGATAGATATAATAGATGTCAGAGTTATGGTTGTGATAGTGAATTTCTGTGATTTTAGGAGTTGTATATGTACTCGTTTGGTTAAACTGTGGTAGATGTCAGATTTATAATTAAGATTTTGACCTTCGTTGATGATAGCATTTATTATTTAAACGTTTGGGTGAATTAGGTCACCTATGTATGTACACCGTTGGGGACAAATAAACTGAGTGTACATTCCATCGTTGTTTCTCTGCCTGTGTCGATTTTATTTCAGCTCGCTTTTGCAGCCAAGCGTATTCGTTCGCAGGGGTTTTGACTGCATGGCGCCCGTTGTGACACCTTGTGGTTATTCCTTTGACCCACGCCCTCTACTTGGGTTAGCTGACGCACCCCGGAACATACGATAAGCAGCAGGTAGGAGTTCCTCGAGTGGTTTTTCCCGTTGGAAATTTTTGAGTGAAATCAAGGTGTTACATTGGCGCCCAACGTGGGGCCAATTAGGCTAATTGGGGGCGCTTCATTAGTTGGTGAAGGCCAATTTTTTTTTTAGTGTGTCCGTTGAATGGATGGGTCTTTGTTTTATGGATTGTTTCCAGCTTGGAGTTTTTGTTAGTTGTCTATTTATTCTAGGAGGTGCCCTGTGGTTAGGGGCTGAGGAATTCTGCCACCGCGTGTTCCGGCGTTCGGTACAAGTCCGAAGACAGTGAAGTGCCCTGTGGATGGCGGGCCTTAGGAATTCCTCCACCGCGTGTTCCGGCGTTCGGTACAAGTCCGAAGACAGTGAAGTACCCTGTGGTTAGGGGTTGAGGAATACTGCCACCGTATGTCTGCGTCTGGTACAAGTCCAGTAAAGAGACGTGTGTAATTCCTTTCTACATCTCCGGATCTGAGGGGGCTAATTGGTTCGTCGCTTTGCGGGTTTTATACGTCCTTGTGTCTTCTTCATTTCAGGAACTTGGAACTTAATTTGGTTTTGTAGTTTTTTTTTGTTGGATCTTCTTCGTTTCAGGATTGGCGAGGTTGGTGTTTTGCCTTGAGGGCGTAGTTGTAGCTCGGTGCCCTGTGGATGGGGGCGTGAGGAATTTCTCCACTGCGTTTTCCGGCGTCCAGTACAAGTCTGGAAACAGGGGTTGCCCTGTGGTTGAGGGTGTACGAATATCGCCATCGCGGGTTCCTGCGGCTGGTAAAAGCCCAGCATGAGGACGTGTGCCCTGTGATTAATGGCGTTGGTTTGTGTCCTTTGGGGTTTGTGTTAGGTCCTGAGTGGAGTGGTCAAGATGGTGATTGTCGTGTTAGTGGTCAGGCGTGAGTGATTTAGGTTTCGCCGTACCGGACAGTGTGCTTTGTTTGAACACGGACGTACTCGTGGAAGCCCTGGTCCTATCTGCCTTTGCAGGATTTGGAAATCATAATCACAATTTCGATTGGATCTTTGGCTGTTGTTATGCCCCGTCGAATTATCACCTTGTGTGGATTTAAACGCGCCGTGCACTGCAGTTTCTGTTGACATTTTTTTTTTCTAATCCATCTGTAAGAGTCTTGACCGCCGGACGAGGTGTTGCTGTTTTGAACCATTGTTAGGGTTTTGTAGTTTGGTGTGCCCTGTGGTTAGGGGCGTAAGAATTCTGCCACCGTGAGCCTGCGTCCGGTAGAAGCCCGGTAAAGGGACGCGGTATATTCCTCCACCATCGTCTTCCTGGATTGGAGACTGGAATGGAACTATCCTCAACGCGCGGAAGTTCCCGAACTTGTATTGTTCATGTATTGGTTGTGTTAACGAAGGTTTCTATACCTCGGTGGTCGGTTGGATTGCCGTCACCGTTGGTTTTTGGGATATAGTTTATGCCGGTATCACCACCCTAGTGGTTTTGTGTTCCCTAGGGTTTAGTCAAGTTTAACGTAGGTCTTTTTGTTGGTTGGTGATACGCTTTTTGTTTAAGACCCGTGGTCTTTGTTTTTGTTTTGAGGGTCTCGCGTTTGTATAGGGAAAGCACGTCAGGGAATTGCTTATAGTTTCGTCCTTGCTTCAGTGGATCGGTAATCGGAAAACTCGGAGGTTTTCCTCTGTGAAAGAAGAGGGGGAGTGTTACGCTGGATTTTGTTTGTTCTATTTTTGTTGATAAATTACATTAATTCCAGTTGTTTGTTTGCTGCTGGCGCCATCTGTTGAGTTGCGTTCGAACTCATCGGTGTTAGGCATCTATGTTGCCGACCTTGCCTGTACCAAATTAAGTTATTTTCTCAGATTTAGCCAGGGTTTTGCGTTTTGATTCTTTGATAACCTTGTTAGGGGTAATGTTCTGTACATTTTGACGGCTCATTTGTGGGAGTTGGTTTGGTTTTTGCGCTAATTGTTTGTACCGCGTAATGGCGATTTTCTGTTCATTTATGATGAGCCAGACGCCGGTAGGTTGGCCTATTGGGTAATCCAACGTGCTGCATCGTTTGGTTATATCCGTTTTTACTTTTGTGGCCTCCCGGAGTAGCTGGAGAGATGTACGCCCTTTTCATTTTTTTTATGTCGCACTTCGTGTTGTGTGCAGGCGCCCTGGTTGGATTTAATGTGAGATTTTACGTTTAATGGCGATCCAGCATTAGTTAAAGTGTTCCTGGTTAATTTCGTTAAATTTCGTAGTATAATTAATTAGTGGCGTAATTTTGGTTTAGTTCCGACCTGGCCAATAGAGCGCAAAGTGGCGCTGGGACCGCGTTCTAGAGTCGAGAATCATGCCCCTCTTCTCTTGAAACAGTACATTTTTGACCGCTTAGAGAACCTGTTGCTGCTCTACGATTGCTCCGTCGTTCTGGTCTTTTCCTTCTGTGTAGTTCGAGATTCGGTGTATATCGCTCGATTTGGGAGCGAACCGATCTTCGAACGTCGCCGCTGTTGCGTTTATTTGAAGGAAGGGTCCATTTGGAGGTTGTATTTGCTGTTTGGAATCAACCCCGCGCTATAATTGCGGATTTTGTTGAATGACGGAAACGTTTGCGGTCAGAAATTGGTATTACGAGCCCTGACCACCTTGGGTATGTACTGTTTGGATTTATCGGACATTTGCTTATGGAATTGGTTATTTTAGGCTGCTAGGTTAAGGTAGAGGACACCTAGTTGAGGTACCGGTCTGTGTACAAGTTCTGATTGGCTTTTGGAACGGGAATTGGTAGTCGTGGGACCTTTGGCACGGAGTATTGATGTCCAAGGGCGGGCTGTGTTGCCGGCGATTTGAGATCACCGTCCAGCGAGGACCGTCGAAAAGAACAACGGGTCTTTAGGAGCTCTAATTGTTGAACCAGGTTAGCGTATCCGTCTCTGACGCCGTTTGAACCTTTTTTCGGAGCGGGACACTTTATTTTGCATCGGGACGTCGGCTAGTAGCTTTGTTGTTGAACGTCACCGACTCTGGTTCGTCCGAGAGTTGCGTAGACCGAGGCCTAACCTCACAATTTAGATATCGGAAGGTTTTCTAACCGCACTTTCCGGTTTGACGTTACCGTTGAATGTTTGTTAATGTTTTGTACGTCCGAGAGTTACGTAGACTGGGGCTTAACCTCAAATGTTATTGAACGGATGCAATCCTAACCTCACATCCCGATTTGCCGTTGTTTATTTGCCGGTGCTTGGAGGTTCGGATGGTGAGGCTACGTAACTCAATTTAGATTTCAATGTTGTCAATTTGTTTAACTGTTCTTCGCCTTCAGCGATTATTTTTATGGAACGTGATTATTTTATTTAACTTCGGCAACCGTATTGATTTGTTTATGTAATCATTTATCAACGCCTGGGTTTTACTGAATTTATGGGGTTAATTGGGATATTTTTCCCCCATGTATATGCTATCTCGAACAATTTGGCCAATTTGTTTACAGGTACGCGGGTTTAGTTTTATATTGAGTACTTTTATTTCCGGCAATTTAGGAAATATTGCGGCGGCGTTGAGATCTGACCCGATAGATATAATAGATGTCAGAGTTATGGTTGTGATAGTGAATTTCTGTGATTTTAGGAGTTGTATATGTACTCGTTTGGTTAAACTGTGGTAGATGTCAGATTTATAATTAAGATTTTGACCTTCGTTGATGATAGCATTTATTATTTAAACGTTTGGGTGAATTAGGTCACCTATGTATGTACACCGTTGGGGACAAATAAACTGAGTGTACATTCCATCGTTGTTTCTCTGCCTGTGTCGATTTTATTTCAGCTCGCTTTTGCAGCCAAGCGTATTCGTTCGCAGGGGTTTTGACTGCATGGCGCCCGTTGTGACACCTTGTGGTTATTCCTTTGACCCACGCCCTCTACTTGGGTTAGCTGACGCACCCCGGAACATACGATAAGCAGCAGGTAGGAGTTCCTCGAGTGGTTTTCCCCGTTGGAAATTTTTGAGTGAAATCCAGGTGTTACAAATTACACCCGAAGTGAATCCCGCAACGTTCACCTTCTGCGTCCTATCTTTTAAGTACGAGTCAACCCATCTCAACAATCCTCCGCCAATCCCAGAACCGCCCAGCTTCGAAACCAACCGATCGTGATTCACCTTATCGAAGGCCTTCGAAAAGTCGGTGTAAACAGCGTCCACCTGCACCCCACGGTCCATCGAGTTCAGCACAAAGTCAGTGTATTCCAGAAGGTTTGTCTCAACTGATCGTCCAGAAAAAACGCCGTGTTGACGAATCGTGATAACATTCTTAACGTTGAAAAAAATGAACTCATAAACAAGCTTTTCAAAGATTTTCCCGAATTGACACAGGATTGAAATCGGTCTATAAATAATTACTGATGTCCTGTCACCGCTCTTGAAGATCGGAACAATGTTTGCGACTTTCCAAACGGCAGGAAACACTCCAGATGCCAACGATTTGTTACAAATTAATGTCAAAGGAACCGCCAGGACTTCAGCGCAATTCTTTACTAGAGAAGGTGGTATGCCATCAAGCCCAGGTCCCTTGCTTACGTCGACAGACCGCAGTGCACACAAGACTTCCGACTCGCTCAGAGTTACCGACAGCAGCTCCACCCCGCGACGCGACACGCCATCACACCCGCCATCCGCGACCGTTGTCCGCGGTTCATAAACAGAGCCGAAGTAGTCCGCAAACAGGTTGCAAATGTTCTCGCCACCGTTCACAGACCGGTCATTAAAGGCCATAGAAGAAGGCATAGCGTAATCAGAGTTGCGTTTGCTCCTTACAAATCTCCAAAACTTTTTAGGTTCTAACACAACAGCATTCTCAGTTTTTCTAAGATACACATTATAATCTAATAAAATTAAACGTTTGGAGCGACGGCGCAACAAGCTGAAGGTGACATAGTCCAATCTATTGTTATACGTTTTCCATTTTTTATGTAGTAAATTCTTTTCCTTCACCGCACAGATGGTTCCCAAAGAGAACCAAATTGGAAACTTGCGCTTTCTAAAAATTTTAAACGGTACGTTATTCCGAATGGACCCCCGCAAGCAATCATAAAATATACAAACCGACTCGTCCACAGATTTATCAGCCATTACAGTGGGCCAATCAATACAATTAAGATCAGCATCAATGCCTGTAAAATTAGCTCGATGAAAATTAAAACTATGCGATGGTACGTTAATACAAAGGTCCTTAACTACAGCACAAGATAAGTCGAACTCTAATGTAACGTGAGCAACATCTTCCGGAACGACCGGCGCAGACGATAAACCAAATGATCGGAAAGAGTGGGCGTTATGCAATATTAAATCTAATATGTTGCCTGAAGCATTACAACAATAGTTCAACTGGCCAAGGCCGCACAGTGATAAGCAGTCCACGAATTCCACCGCTCCACGAGAAACACCCCCCGATGGGGTGCAAAATAAATCGCCATCGCCCCTGTCCCACGATATTTCGGGAAGATTGAAATCTCCGCAAATTACAAACTGATCGCTGGGATGATTCTCCATAATAGAAGTGAGGTTATTCAAGAAAATCTCAAGTGCGTTTGAATCTTTAGGTGGAATGTACACACAGCACACATGCAATTTACGGAAGCGGCACGAAACAGTCACCCACACCGCCTCCTCAGAGGTTGACCAGGTTGGCTGAGCGCTACTAGAAAGGCCATCAGCCACCGCCACCAATACACCGCCACCGCGCACATTGTCACCGTTTCCCCCGCGATCTCTTCGAAAAACACAATAGTTGCTCGGAAAAAACTCGCTCGAACTCATACCCGGCAGAAGCCACGTCTCAGTCAAACAAATCACGTCCAAATTTTAATTCAAAACACTGTTGTAAATGATATTTGACTTCCCGCGAATGCTGCGCACGTTCTGATAATAAAAGCTCAAGGCAGCCATAACGAATGAAAAAAAAAATTATTACGGTCTTAGTATTAAGTGTCTACTGAAGCCTATCAAGAACTGCTTCGGAAGAAACATGAACTATACGTGTCCCCTCACCTTTTCGCATGAATACTTTGCCATTTCTTGTCCAAACAAATGAATACTGTTGTTTACGAGCAACTTCTCTAGCCTGCTTAAAAAGTAATTTATTTCTTAGTGTTAGGTGTTCATTAATATAACACAAGTCAGCAATTCCCTCTATCTTTAAGCCTATGGGGGACTTAGCAGCGCTCGCGACGCGCTTGGCCTCAACCGCCGCCGCCAAAACCGAATCCCGTACACGACGATTTACAAAGCGCACTACGATTGACTTTGGCGCGCTATTACCGGAATCAGAATGCGGCACACGATGAACAGCATCAATCGCAGCGTCGGGGAATGGCACCGCCAAGGAGTCTCCCACACTCCTCACGATCGACAGCACATTCTCTCCACCCTTCTCCGGAATCCCACGTATTTCCAAATTATTACGTCTGGAATATTGTTCCATATCCTCCATACGGCTGGTCAACCTAACTACTTCTTCTTTCAAGGCGGACGCATCATGAGTTATTTTGTCAATAGCTTTGGATTTTACCGTTAATTTTTTAACGTTCAATTCAATTTCAGACATTTTGTGACTGCAAAAGCTAATAGATTCCTTAATTTCATCATAATCAACCTTCATGGCCTTCATATCGGTGCGCAGGAGGCGTAACTCTTCGTATACTACCTCCAGAGTAATGTGAGACCTCTGGGAGGAAAACGATTCCTCGCTAAGGCGGCCGACAGCTAGCTGCGGGCTATGAACCCCACGGCAGCCCGGACACCTCCAAGAGCTGCCGGCGCGCGACAGAGCAGTGACATCCGCCTTGCCGAGGTCCACACTTATAGCATGGAACCAAGCACGACAAGAACCGCACTGCAAGCTGGGCGTGGTCCTGCCGACAACCTGTCTACACTCTCCGCATGTGGAAGGCATACCGACCCCTGACCGACCGACGAACAATTCACCAAAAATCAATCAAAAACCGGCACAACAACGCCAATCAAACCCCAAATCACAGACTGCACGATTCCCAACACTCAAACTACAGCCATGAGAAATCTCATGAATTATGACTCACAAAATCCACAATTATCAGGTAAACTCCACGCACAAACCCAACACGCTGCCACTTCGGTGGTGTCGTTGAACATGAAATATTTCCATACTTCCCGCGGAAAACCTTGGCTATCCCTGTAGACATTTTCAAGTCCTTAGCCACACAATGTGCCAGTGCGTACCCAGCTGGAGCAGTAAACAGGTCCCGCTGCACTTCACAGGTCACACCGAACCGACTCTTATGACCATTGGAATGACGGGCCATGAATTCGTCGAATGTCAATTCCGGCTCTGGTTGGATTTGCCGCAGCTCCGCGTCTTCGTGGTCTCCGTAGTAAGGAGCCAGTCGGTTGAAGTGAATAACTCGAGCTTTACCCCGCGGTGGCTTTTGTATCCGGTAAAGGACGTCGTTGATAGCTTCCAGAACTTTGTATGGGCCATCCCAGGATGTTTGAAGTTTTGGTGACAGTCCCTTTCGTCTCTGAGGGTCGTAGAGCCAAACCATATCACCGGCATTGTACCTGTGGTCCTTGGCATTGACATCGTATGTGTCCTTCATCCGAGTACTGGCATCTTGAATGGAAATGCGAACTTGGCTATGAATGGCATCCATTCTTCTTCGCAGTTCACTGACGGAGTCCTCCCCGGCGACATCAGTTCCTGGCGGGCAACCAAACTTCAGATCGCATGGGAGACGGAGTTCTCTTCCCATAATTATCCGAGCCGGAGACTCTCCCGTGCTTTCGTGGACGGCCGATCGACAACCCAGGAGGAACAAATGAAGAAAGCCATCCCAGTCTCTTTGATGGTCGGAGACCACTTTGGCCAAATACCGATTAATGGTTCTATTCATGCGCTCCACCATTCCATCTGACTGCGGGTGTAACGCAGTAGTTCTTGTTTTCTTGATTCCGAGCGTCTTACAGATGTTCTGGAACAAACTGGATTAAAAATTTCGACCTTGGTCCGAATGTAGCTCCAAAGGTACGCCAAATCGGCAAATCCATTCTTTCACCAAGGCGTCAGCAATTGTTAAGGCTTCCTGGTTTTTAAGGGCGTATGCCACAACCCATTTGCTGAAGTAGTCCATCACGACCACGATGTACAAATTTCCTGCTTCGGATTCGAGAAACGGGCCGCCTACGGCAATAGCAATCTTTTCAAAGGGACGTTGTACTGGCGCATCAAAGCCTTTTGCTTTCTCTGCGGCCTATTACTTGCCGTACATACAACGCATTTTCTGCACCACTCCCTTACGTCTTCCTTGCTATTGACCCAGTAAAATCTTTTCCTTACCTTTACCAGCGTCTTTGTCACTCCGAGATGTCCTCCTAACACACCGGCATGGAGTTCTTCTAGCAATTCCGCAATCCGACATTTGGGCACAACAATTTGCCTTCTTTCCTCCTTGCCGTCGTGGTCAATTATTTTCCGCCGCAGGAGTCCATCTTCCAAAATTAGGGAGTCCCATTGTGCCCAATACGACATGATGTTAGGAGCATACTTGGCAACTTCTCCCCAGGTTGGCTTCTTCTCTTCTTTCATCCAGTTTAGGACTATCTGGATATCGGGATCTGCCTCTTGGTCTTTTATACGATCTCTATTTTGCCAAGTATCGTCGACTATGGTAGTCCGTAACAAAGCAGCATCTTTTTTCTCTACCCTCTGGCAATGCTTGATGCCTTCTGGACAGCGTCTTCTTATGTGGCCTGCCTTGCCACATTTCCGGCACTCCAACTTCCGGCCCTGGCGGCTACGTTCTTTATCGATCTCCTTGACGATCCGCTTGACTGACTCTTCGAAGTCGTCGTCTCCTGGAATCACTTGTCGGACACGAGCTTGACCTTTGTTCGTGTTCTTGGCAGCTTAGAATTCAAGGGCCCATGTTAGTGCATCAACTAGCTTCGGTGGATGTGCTAGTAGTAAGGCTTGCCTCATTTCACCATCACGGAGTCACCATCACCGAATGCTTGAACCGCCAAACGTTTCATGATCTTTTCCTGGGCATCTGGATATGCCAGTCGAACCAGACGTGCAATATCTGCCTCAAATTCCTGTAAGGACTCCCCTGACTTCTGGCACCGATTTTTCAACTGAGTGTGGTAGACATGTTCCAGGTGTGACTGGCCATAACGTGTCTCCAAGTGTCTCACCAGGTGGTCGTAGACTTCTTGCTCTTCCGGGGACATTCTTTGCAAGATAGCAGCAGCATCTCCTCTCAATTCTAACGTAAGGGCGGTCGCCTTCTCCCTGGATGACCAACTGTTCGCTTTTGCAGCCGCTTCAAACTGACGCTCATAAACATTCAACGACGTTGAACCATCAAATTGCGGTGGTTTGAGGCGCATCAGCCCAACGGATTCCGGATTGGCACTAACTTTGCTCTTGTTGTCCATTGCTGAAGGTTGATAGGGCAACTCCTCGAAGGTGTTGACGTCCAACGTTGTGATTTTGTTCGGAACTCCCTGGATCCTGCCTTCCATCAAAAGAATTCGCTCTTCCAGTGTAGAACATTTTTTAAAATTTCTTCGTGTAATTCCCTTTTTACGTTTGACATCTTTTTTTCCAACTTGGCAGAATTCTCTTCTAGCTTTTCCCCAAGCTCGCTTTTTAAACTGGTAATAAGTTCGAAATTTTCTAGCAATTTAGCCTCCAGGTCGGCGGAATTTTCTAGCAATTTAGCCTCCAGGTCGGCGGAATTTTCTAGCACTTTAGCTAGGCCGGCGGAATTTTCTAGCAATTTAGCCTCCAAGGATTGCAGCATTTGGCCGATATCACTTGCACTAGCAAAACCAAAGTTGTCCGGGTCATTGCCTTCTTCAATTAATGCTTTACGAAGCCGCTCCTGCAAGTCCGCTTTCTTCCCCGTCGTATCGCAGTCCCTTTCCTCCAACTCCTTTTTCAGCTCACTAACCTTTAAGTCCGCTAGTTTTGCCATTTTCACGCACACTAATTAGTCCGATTTAATTCAGTTCAATTTTATTTTCACTAATGTCCAATTCACATCCCACTTCTGACACCAATGTAGCGTTTTTCGTTCGTTAAGGTGTGAATTAAAAACTCGGTATTTTAAAATAGTCAACTAATTTATTTTACACCATTACAGTATTATTACCTAATTACTAAACACGAACACTAAACACAAACGTTAACTAACTTACTTAAGGTCACTATAAACATTTATTTTCACTGTATTTATTTCGAACTATTTATGTCGCTCTAATAATCGCGCCACGCTCCGACTAACACTCCGAATAACACTAGCGAGAGATGGCTCTCTCTTATATACCCGTAGCGATCGCCGACGCTGGAACGTTCGTGACTTTTCTACGTTCGCCCAGAACGCTCGCAACTTGCGCTCGCCGTTCGGATGGATCTCTCCGGAATGAGTTGCTTCGAGAATAACCTAGAACTTCTGGCGTTTTCGCGGCTGTTAAGATCGTCACAATATATATATCGCTATCATCTTTTGCTGAGAGTGCAACTTTATTCTTCAGTTCCGTTTAAATTGTATCATAATCTGATCTAAATATATACATTTTTATATACAGTACCATCCTGCTCATCTACTCTTTTGTAATCCTTAATACTTAAATGCTTTCCAGTAACGTATTTTCTAATATCTTTCGCTGTTTTAACGGTATCTGATAAAAAATCTAACAATACGGTTTTGCACCTGTACCAACAAAAGATTTAATAATTTGATTAGGATATTCATCTTTCATTTCGCCCAACATCTGACGACTAAGTGGAATTCCGTAAATATTGTATACGGGATAAGTGGAAGTGTCAAATCTACCCATACTTTCCTTAATATCATGATAGACGTTGTTTATTGTTGTTTCTAATATGAGATAATCTGTATCGGTATACAAGTGTCTAACATTGTTAACCATACTGTTCTTTTAAGAAATCGTAAAGGAAACTGTAGATGAAAGTTTTGAAAAGTTCAAGTATACTAAAACCGACATATAAGGGTTTATTATAATTTTGGCAGACTTTTAGTTAGGTTTTGCAACTAATGCCTCCACACCCAATTTTTTATGTCGCTTTATGTTAATGTGTTAATAATTTAATATCAACTTGATTATCAACATTTTCCATGGTTTTTGCAAATACAATATTATTCATCGCCTTATAATGGTTTCTTTCAAATTCATTTTTGGCTTTTGCGAGTTTATTCGAGTTGAAATCTTTGAATTTTTTCATCCAATTGAGTGTTGAAATTGCAGTACCCGACGCATATTTGTTAATATAAGACCGTGCGTTAACCATTGTTTTAGTATGAAGTAAGTTTAGGATACTTCGAATCTGGTGGAATAACACTCTCGACACAGAATGGTAAATCGTTATGATGATCATGTTATCATTCCGGATATGATAAATCTACTTCGCAGACATAACCAATTTCAGACTCGTCATCAATATTTAAAATATCAATTTTTAGTTGATCGATCGCTTGCTTACTCAAGCATCTAAATTTCCCAGTTGGTAGCTTACGACGCATCGCATATCCATATAGTTTGCCCAAATCGTGCTGTGGTAAAAATTGATTGTTAGCATCCGCAATTCGTTTGGTGCACATACTTAAATCTCCACCAATTACACTTTTAAAGGATTGCAGCAATCGATGTCGGTTAACAATTCTAATTTTACACCGTTCATTTTGAGAAGTGCATCTCAACCAAAGCCTGGAGCAGTAAAATAGTGACATGGATCTAACTTATAACAATCGAGACTAATTTTCCCGAAATTCTCAAATACATCAGTCAGGAGAAGTATATCGGAAGTTAGATATATCTCACTATATTCCTCTAACATTTTACAATTAAAATTGAACCAAACTGTTTTTGCTCGAACATAGTCTGTTTCTGATACTTGCTGATCTGATAAAGAGTCATAAAAATGTTTTCGCGATGGCAAACGTGGAAAATTTAATTTATCAAACGAGTCAACAAAATCCGTACGGAAATACACCATTTTTACGTAACAATGCAAATTTCAGATCATCTTTAAAATACTTTCTTACATCTACACATTGAGAATCATCTAAGAAGGATCCTAATTTTTCAAGCGAACAAGCCATAAATCGAAAAGAATCAACCTTAATTTCAAATATGATTTCCTTATTTTACCGCTTACATCTATAATATTTCCAACATCAATAAATTTTGTAAATAATATGTCATTTTCTTATTTTGAGCTATTACATCTACAGATTCTCCGTTTACAGCAAGATCTTTTACAAACATTTGACAATCATAATTTGATAGGTTGTGAAAAAATACTGGTACAAATTTTGGAATTTTATAATTAATATTACAAATGGAATGTGCAGCACCTCGAAATAATCCCGTATTGTGGTCATAGTCGCGAACATTATCTGACACATCCCAAATATCTTTCTCACAAATATGACAAACAGTACTATCATTGTATAGCTCCTGCTCGACCTCTGTTAGAGGAATCATTTCCATAACAATACTTAAATGGTTCTTATAAATTTTAAGAATGGCGGCTTCTAGATCGGACATGAATAGGGGTCTTGCATGATTTTACCTAAGTTCACAAATTAAACCCTTAGGTGGTAAGAAAACCGTATGTAAAATTTTTCCGGTTAATATTGTTGCACTGAATTGTTATTGAACATCAAAGTTTAAACCGGACTAAAACGCGCTAAAAGCGCTGTCTATCAAGGCGTGACGTCATAGGTTTGGTGAGAAGTACAGCGAGTTTAGAGAGCGGCCGCGAAAACACGGCGTATGGGTATACTATCGGTGCAAAAGTATTGAGCCCTGTGTTTGGATGGTCGTAACTCTGCAATGATTGAACAAAAATGCACGAAATAAAGTGTGTTATACTCCTCAATCTTTTAACATAATATACGGGGCTATTAAAATTTTCTGCCTGTCGGTTTAAACATGAGCGCGAGAGAAGTAAGAAAGGTACCCGATTTATGTGGTTTTGTAATAACGCTCGACTTTTCGATTTGTTTTCTCTTAAACCTCTTGCCACAAAATTTTTATTCTGCATTGAATAAGAATCCCTTCTATAGATTGGGGGGTTTTATTTTCTTAATTTTGTATGTATTGTGTCTGTAAGCCACCTTTTTATGGAACCGGGTATCTCAGTTAGCACGTAAACACACCTTATTTATTGTGATACTCCTCCATTGATGTATAGTAACATAAAAGTTATATGTGAATTTTTAAGAGTGAATTGATCGATTCTGTGCGCAGGATGGTTTCCATCGGAGAATGGAGATTATGCGCGGGAAGCAAACTCAGATTCGCGCGATGATTTCAAACGATCAACACTCAGGACCGTATTCAATATTTTTGTCATTTTATCGTTCGGTTTTATTTTTAAACTATACGTATTTTTTTTTTGCTGGTGGAGTTATATATATATATATATATATATATATATATATATGTAAAAAGTTTTCGGTCATCTCGTGTAAATCTAAAGTTAAATATATATATATATATATATATATATATATATATATATATATATATATATATATATATATATACTCTGTTTTGTGATTTATTATTATTTCACAATATTATTTCTGCCCAAAATCAGTAGTTGATGCTTATTCAGGTATGCAACCGAACATTGATCACAGTAAATGCCGTTGCCTACCGAGACAAATATCGGCAATAAATTAAAATTTCTAAAATCTCAACTAAAAATATGCTTCAAAAATCAGAGAATATGTTGAAAGAAAAAAAAAACGCAACATCCGAACTAAAAAACGAAAACTTTTTAACAGCCAAAATATTTCACAAAATATTCAATATTTACAGGTTAATAATATGGTGATATACCGGCGGGATGTAAATTTTAAATAAATCAAAAATTACAGCCACATTTGATTGAACCAGGAACTTTTTTT
Organism: Melinopterus prodromus; assembly: GCA_964023965.1. NCBI lineage: Eukaryota > Metazoa > Arthropoda > Insecta > Coleoptera > Scarabaeidae > Melinopterus > Melinopterus prodromus. The sequence goes on along the minus strand of CAXIES010000613.1, from coordinate 9,118 downwards.
TCATTTGTAATTCAATATTTACATTCAGCATCAGAAGTTAGAAATGTCATTCTAAGAAAAGACGTACTTTTTTGCTGGGCGTATTTAGTTTGTACACCAGAGGTATAAAAATAATGCTATTGCGTTCTAACACGCGTAAATGTATGGGATTGTTCAGTAACTTATGTGGTAAATAACAGCAGAAATAGATGAGTAATTTGCAACACTCGTAATATCTACTACACTGGCGGCAGGCGCTCATTCGGTTACGGGGTTCATATCTGTGTGGACAACTATTAAATGGCAATGGATGAAAGAACGGGATATGAGTGGTGCATTGTATTACATTGTAACAACACCTCGATACAAAGGCCTGATAAAGTTTTCCTTACGGTTCCCAAAGAGAAAAGAAAAAAAAACGTAAAATATTGGTACAAGAGCGGTAGACGAAATCCCAAAGATATCGCAATGAAAACAGCTTGCTTTGTTTGCGAAGATCATTTTGACGTAAGTTATTTCGGCATTGATTATTTAACTATAAAATATCTATCTGTTATATAATGTATAATATTACAATTACATACCTACGTCGAATACCGATAAAACTTCATACGTACCACATTGTTTTCACGCCTCTTATTTCGGCCGACGTAAATGCGGATTAGTTGCGAAATAATCCGCTACCATAATGGCATCTACTTTCGGCAAGTTATCTGAATGCCCCATCACGTACCCTGCCTCCATTTTCACCGGTTATAATACAAGAACAGCTGTTGAAATTGTGAAGATGCGTAGCGGCACAACTCGTCGGAAGCGCGCCATAAGCCGTCCACAGGCAAACAAACGCACGTGGCGTTCGTCCAGGCATGCTACGTCACACCAATCACAGCGCGTTTATATTTAAAAGGACGCAACCGATTTTAATGTTATTAATTGTGTAGGAACCGATTTTTTTCTTAAAAAAAACGTTTGCGAAGTGGTCTTGTATACGTATGGCACCAATAGAGCGTACTAATTTTTAATTTTGATACTTAGTGCAACACCCCTATTGTCGAAAAGCATTATTTCGGCGATAAATATGAAATTTTGATAGATCATCATTATAACTACATTTAATATAATATGCGAAAGCGTAAGGCTCGTGCTCAAAGCATTTTTCAGTATACGATTTATGTTCATCTAAAATTTCTGCATTTTTTACAGTGGTTTTAAAATGGTTTCAAAATCAGCATATAAAACAAACGGCAATTTAAATGCTTCTCAAAATTTTCGAATTGCAATATATTTTCCACTTCTTCATGACTGTATTTATTAATTTTGAGATTCGTGGTTGGTATGGTGGCTTTTACTCGATTACAATCTTCATTTTGATGTCGAAGCAAATATATTGCTCGTGACTGTGATGTGAAGATTGTGATGCAACTAGTCTGGACAAATTTTTAATCCAACAATAATGGCTGCTACCATCATCATTCGCTATTAGTAACAAATTCACATGACGATCATTTTCAATTTTACATAAATAATATGGTACAACATCATATACCGTTTTATCAGTTTCGAAATATGAATTCCGACCATACATTGACAGAACTGTTATTTTGTTTCTCGAAATCGGGAATGACACATAATTTTACAAGGAATTCAATATTTGAAAAATCCAAACCTGTCTTCAAGTAATGTGGATACGAGATCAAATGCTGTGGTAACCCTTCCGGAACATTTAGTGCTGAGGTGATTGTCTAGGCGAAGCAAGCCTGATCCGTATTCTGCACATTTCTGACTGCACGCTTGAATTTTATCGGCTTTGGAAGGTCAATATAGCTTGATGCTCTCATTGGATTGAATCCTACACATAAATGGAAAATTGTATTAGTTGCTAATAGAATTAAACCCACTTACGCTGATCGCGTTCTTGAAATTCAGACATCTTTGACGATATCTGTTGAATAAACTCATCAAAGATTTGAAATAGATTAGTACTAACTAACAGAATTTAGTTCTTTGTATTAAATGACTTTATTTCCGCATCCTCCTTATTGGAGAGGTAATGTAGTCCTAAACATTCAAAATTAACTTTAACACTTCTATGTAAATCTATCAAGTTTTGAATTAGTGGTATATATTTCGGTCGGATTGCATATACAAGCTCATTAATATCAATCATGGGTTCTGTATGACTAACTCGGTAACTTATTAATTTATCTTCAAAAGCTCCAGCAAGTCGTTCAATTCCATCGTCCATTATGACAAATGCAATGTTCTTGTGAGCGTTGCTGCGTTGATGTGCTGGATAATTTCGCTTAATTACAAATTCATTACACGCCTCACATTTTGTATATTGGCAACTGGAACGAACATCATCTACCTTTCTTCGTTTGCCTAAATATGATCTTGTTTTATGTCGACGTAGATTATATTTTCTTGTAAATGACTTGTTACAAATTTCACTCTCAAACATTGCACTGGTATTTGTAGGCTGTCTGTGTTTATAAGAACCCACACCGTACGCAGGTAATTGTGAACTGACTCTATTGGAGAACAAGGCCGTTTATATAGAACCTCTGCGCTAACGCTATGGTGTGGAGGGGTGGACTTCTTTGTTCTGATTCACTGCAAATCTTGCACCGCCCAAATAGGTTGAATTAAAGTTGAATGTATGCGTCAAATCCCTTTCGATAACGACCATTATCTTTGCTACAGTCCAAGTCTATGACTGATACTCCGTGTGGATTTTTCCAACAATTTTCACATATTCGCCTTAGTACATCAAAAGTAATGTCGTATGCAAGGTGATCATAGATATGTTTTAAATTAGTCAGATCTTGTTTGAACACTACCAGTAGATTGCAATTATCTCTAACTAACTGTTTAGAAATTGTTGTATAGCTCTGACATAAACAAAAACAAACAACATTCTTGTGTCGTCCAAAAGAAAAATATTCTTTAATGCCGTTTTGTCCAGAGCAGCCATCCATCATCGAATATGGTTACACTAAATTCCTTAACATTTGATGGTGTAACCAATGTCTCTATATTAGATCACTCAAAGTATCCACACTCCGGTATTGATTTCAGTAAATCTCGAAGAAATTCGTATTTTTTTGATATAATCCTGGCCGAAATTAAGTACTTCACGACCCCAATGTTTGAAATTCTTTAGGACAGAAGTATGAAGTTGGAGTCAAACTTATAACATTGAACTAAGCTAGTTTGTTAATTTAATTTGAAATTATATGAAAAAATTTATATCATTTATCTATTTGTTGCAAAATTATTAAAGACTTAATAATTTCCGAACGATTTATTAATTGTGATAATTCATGAAGGTGCAGCCCCAACTGCTCCAACTGCTTTTTAGCAGCATCATACTGGTCTTTCAATGATTTTAAATAGCTTTTATTAAAACATTGAAATTTGTCATAATAATTTTGGCGCACTTTTGAAATTTTGACTATGACAACCTTCCAGCAGATGACTTAGTTCAACATTAGCAGCATGTTCTTGGTTAGCTGGAATTAGTGTAGAAGGAGAAAAAGAAGTTTCGCTAACATTTTCAGGAATGATGTTGAATTGAACTGTCAGGTTGTTTAATTAAAATATTGGAAAGAATATTAATTTTATTACTTTCGAGGGGGATGTTACGTGGTGATGAATTAATCGGGGATGTTGTAAAATTGGGAAAATTATCAGTGTTCCTCAGTTGGGAAATCATTTGTGAAAAAAGTGAACTATTTTGACTCAGCGTCTTAACCGTTTGTGATTACGACTCTAAATGTGTTTGGGATAGTTTGTTTTTACATTGTTTGGGTAATGAAAGATCTATATTTTCATCATCAGTTATTTCATTATCAGTAACAGATTATGTGTGATTCAACCGTTGTAATGATAAACTTAATTTTGATCGCCTTTCTCTACAGTGTGTCCTATAATCACACAATGTTAGTCCGAATTCTGAGCGACACTTACGTTTTCCTTTTTCTGAGGGGCCCCTACGGTTTCGACGCTTTCCCTTGAGTGGTAATTTCATGACCAGAAAACATATCCGGAGTTAAACGACCTGTTGAGACCTCTTGATTAGAGACTGCAGTACGGTTTTGATCCTTCGGATTTAGTCGGCCTCCATTATTTTTAAAAGAGATTCAATTTCACCTAAATCTTCCGGAACCCAGTAGTCATGCACGGTGACTTGGTGTGGTTCCAATACGCTTATCTATTTTAATAATAATGTTATATATAATATAATAATGCAGGGGGGGCTCCACCGTATTCGTCACTTAAAATTATTGGTGGGCTAAAATTACATGATAATTCGCTCTCTGATCCTGTCAAATTGAAAGTACACGAAATTTTCCCTTTTCTTTCCATATCGATGACTGTTTCGGCCAAAAAATACCAATTACTAATTCATAAAACACGTGGACTACAGATTCTCTTCTTCTGGTGAATGGATGACGAACCAGAGACCTTATGCTCTAGATCGTCAGAACCCTTTACTCTTTTAGACACTATACGAACAATAATTAAGCACTAATCACGATATACCAACTAATACCACGTATGCCAGGCAAAATACGTCTAATCGACACAAACTCTAACAAAACTCTGGCCAGCCAACGAGTCCGTCGAAAACGCACCAGCTGTGAGCCAAGAAAAAACACCCGCTTAGTTCCAGGGACGGACACCGCGCGAACGGCTAACGGAGAAACTATACCTTCACGTAAGCAATCCTGTATTCGCGCGCAAACAATGACTAATTTATCAAACAAATGATTGTATTCGTATTTCCGAAGTACTCACATTACAAGTTACACACCATTCTTATAGATAAATTCTAAACTCAAAGGACCGCAATTTACATCTGTTGCTTTCTGAAAATCTCTGGTAATTATAATTGGCGATATTTCCACTCCCATCCGATAATAAATAATGTTGCACCTCCAGCGGTGGTCTTAAATCTCCAAAACTATCAAAGTACTCAATGTTGTCATCTTTTTTCGATACGCAACCCAATGTGTACCATTGCCGTCTTTATCATCGATATTAAAAATCCCTCTTCCATTTTCCATACCATTTTCGAATGTCTATTTCGCATGTACACCCGTCGAAAATTGGAAATTTTTAAGTTTTTGGAATACTGCTCTAACTCAACATTACTTAATGGATGGTGAGGTAACGTAATTAGTTTTTTTAAATCGTTGCCAAGAAATATTCTACAATCCTGCTTATAGGGTTTTATATAAAATCCACCACCGGCTATGGCGCATCCTTTTTTGCATGGATTAACATAATATCCTTCACCGATTACGCTGGATACCATTGCACGATTATGTCGTTCAGCTCCTTTTATTTGCTCCCTAGGTGCGTTTGCTTCATTTACAGATTTTGCTATGGCCTCTGCACCGCCTCCAAGTGATCCAAGACCTCCTAAGGCGGCGAATAATGGCAATAGGGAAAAAAAGCCCCCAGTTTTAGGATCTTGAATCACTCTTATTCGTGGCTTGATTACTTTTTTACCATTAGCCTTTAAAGCATTATACGCTACCTTCGTGTTTTCTAGCAAACCTTTAGCGCGGGCACGATTAATTGCACGACGCGCTACCCTCATTGCAGCACCAAAGGATAACGCACCACCCCGTTCTATAGCTTTCGACTTTCCACGTTTCCTCTCTTTACCACGACGTGACTTAATTCCCATTCCAAAAGTAGTTTTAGCTTTCATCATGGCTGCAACTGTACCCGCCGCGAGTTTCTCACCAAATCCGGAATCTTTACTTTTCAGTCGACTTTTTCAAAACTTCATACAACTCCTTATCGGCTTCGTGTCTCCTACTTAATTCTGACGATGCACTGTATGCAACATCGTGCTTTTTGCACGCTTCGTCTAATGCATTTAACCCCCTTATCACCTCGAGCTAATCGTTTTTTTTTTTTTCAACTTTGTTCCAGTACCACAATAATTGTATCCGGGGATATGCAGTTCGATTGGTAACTTATCAATTAACTTATTTGGGATACCACGACCTTTTCGTATGTGTGTGGGTCGAGAACTAGTACTATTTTTTTAATTCTTTCATTTATAATATATCCTTTTTACTTTTCTGATTGACTTTACTTCTAATAAATCAGTATCACAATGAAACAAATGTATGCTGTCTTCAATATTTAATAACTTTTCAAATCATCGGTTTATAATAAAACACCACACAAATCTTCACACACGTTTGTTTCAACTTGTTAAACAGTTTAAACATCCGTTTGAAATATAAAAAAATGAATATAAATAAAAAATAAAATACAATTAAGAAAACACGAAAACTATGAAAGAACGCAATCAGTTTCCGTAACAATAGAAACGAAAAGAATATGTTTTTTTTGTTGAAACAAAATCACCTTTTGAAGTAAGTACGTAGGCTTTCACCCAATCATTTAACAAATAAACTGCTTCCGGGATATGCCGTGTGTGAAGATTTGTCAATGCTGATGTTTCGCGAAACATGTTTCTTGCTGCTTCAGACCGAACTGAATACTGAGGACCTACCAAAAAATTCTCGCTTATATACCTAAATTTACACGTCACTGCGCGCATCTGGAGATGCAGCTCCCATGTGTTTTTCCACATGATCGCGTTAGGATCAATTTCCAGACACTACTAACGTCAGTACCGCCCTCGCGATTGAAATTGTCAGGATGTTTGTAAATTCCGATGGATACTCTAATAAGCCTTTGATGATAATTACCCACCCTTAACATCTCCACGTCATCGAAATCCATTGTGTGTCCCGATTCGTGGCAGTGTTGAGCAACAGCCTAGCCGGATGGCTCTACCGTGCTTCTTGACTCAACATTCGATGCGTCGTCGTGTCTGTCCTACATAGCACGTTCCATACTCACATGATATCTTATATACACTGCCCTTTGTTCTTCAGGACAGGTGTGATATCCTTTGGCTTAGGCATAGGGACCTTTACCTTAGCTGGTGCTCTGGACCTTACAGTGATGCGCGACTTCTTCAGTAATCTACCGATTCTTTCTGATACCCTACTTACGTATGGTAAGCAAGCGAACCACTTTGATTCTTGCGGTTTCTGTGAGACTTGCGGTTTTCTTTGTGTGACACCCCGTATATAAGACTTGGTGTATCCTTTCTGACGTAGCGCCCAATCCAAACATTTCCGTTCGGAATCCAAGGTGCAGGAGTCGCATACCTTCTCAGCTATGTTGAACAGAGTGTTAAATAACACTTCTCTTCTGTTGGGGACGGTGGTATCATTTGGCATTCAAGTACCGATCGGTTTCTGTCTTTTTACGGTATACTATGTCCAAGCCTACCCGTTGGTGTTCTGTATTCCAGCACAACAAAGACCGGCAGATGAGCATCCTCTTCTATTTCCATCGTGATCGTGATTTGATGGAAGGGCGAACATTGTTCAGGAGGTTAAGGAACTCAGTAAGTCTATCTCTATCGTGTGACCAAACCACAAAGATATCATCGACGTATCTGACCCAATAGCTGCTTTGTAAGGACATGATCAACGGCTTCTTCTCTAAACAATTCCATGAAGAAATTGGCGACTACCGTGTAAGAGGTGAAAGAGGCTGCTCTCGCTACCTGCTCATACATAGCTCCCGCCCAATTGAAGTATGTAGTGGAGAGATAATACTCTATAACAGAGTTTCCCAACCGTGCTCCGCGGAGCCCTAGGAGCGGAGCGGGCCTATGCGCCTAACGTGAACGAGAGAAGGATAGCGGTAGAAGGCTGGGAAACGCTGCTCTATAAGATCCGAGACATCGGTTGGTAGAACTAGGGGGAGAAGTGTTGTTCGATGGCTTTAACCATAACCACCTCTTTAACCGGAACACACGTAAACAGTGATATTACGTCGAAACTAACGACACTAATTTAAATTTTGTCTAGCTGCACGACTGGTTGCTTACCGCAGGGGAGGCTCTCTTGTCCATGATTTGTGTTTTCCGGTAATTTATTCGATTGCTCCGCTCGTCGTGCACCGTTGGATTGAAATTTGGTTTGATTTAATGCTCACATTGTTCCCCACCTTTTCTGTTTAATTTTATGTCGATCTCTTTGGTATTTCCGCAAATTTTTTATTAATTTTGAATTTGGCGTTTAAAGATTTTTTGTGGACATTGTTTACAAAAATTAACTTCGTTATTTGTTATATGATTTTTCTGATATTTGGGGGTTAGTTATTGCAAGGGGCTCTGTTATTTGCTGCATTTGTCGCTTACTATTTATTAGCGGTTTGGTTGTGGTGTCGATCACTTCTGGTGACTTTTGGGGGTTACTCCCTAGACGCTTTTGATGGTTACAAGTGAGAGTTTCTGTTGTTATTCGATTCAATTGTATCTCCAGCGTTGACGAATTCAGGACGTCAATTATTTGGTTCACGGCCGCCACAATTAGACCAGAGTCATTCCAGTACGGCGTCTATATATTAGGACGGATTACTGCGGGGCCTCCTGGTTGAAATAGTGGTTACGCACTTTCGATCGACAGCTTGGTTTGCCGGATTTGGTTTTTCCCCACAAAGGGGTAAGTTTCTCTCCATTTGCTTGGGGTTCCTCCGTCAAACGTTCGTTTAAAATGTGATCACTAGGAACTACGGCAGGACTAAGGCCATCGACGATTTAACAGCGTTCAGAGGTTCGACTTAGGAATCTCCCAACTCTGATTCCATGCTTGCTTGGTACCGAAATATCGACTTACCGATCCGGGAGCTTACCTGTAGAACGTTGGACGTAGGGACTCCGCAGAAAACCTCGACGAGGACTTCTTTCGTTGCACTGCATGACTGGACGATTCCTTTTTTATTATTATCGTACGAAGATAACAACCTCAGTTCGGAGTTTCGTTGACGATAGAATTTATAAGGTTCATCGCAGTTAACCCTACTTAGTTTACGGGATCGAAGTATAACCTCCAACTTTGTTTTGACATTTGACATTGGGTTATCGCCCTTAACCTCAATTAGTTTGCGCAATCAAATATCACCAATATTTTTTTTTACTTTTGAAGTTTGAGTACCCCATTTAAATTGGTGTTTGGTACGGTTTATTCGGGGGTTATATATTCGATTCTGAGGTTTAGTCGTTGATGTTCGCAAACTCTTCAGGCGT
>CAXIES010000612.1:12500-18951 GCA_964023965.1 Melinopterus prodromus | reverse complement strand
AGCGACCCGTACTAGCGTTTCGCAACCCGTACTCGGTCCGTTGCGCTTATATAGGGAGAGGTGAGTCCGCGACGGCTAACGCCGTCCGGTTCCGCTCGATCCCGTTTAGTTGCGACGAGTCGACAGTCTTGGTATTAGTAAACGATAAAGATGCTCCCTGCCGGGCCGCACGCGTTGTTGACTTTGATCTGCTGGTGGCTAGAGAGCGCCTCGGTAAGCTTCGTTCGCGAAGAACCGGCGTTCGCCATTAGAGACGAGAGTTTTAATTGACGCTGTGCGGTTTAACCGAAAGGTTGCGTTCCCACATATCGCCGCCAAGCGCTCGTAACCGTAACATTAGCGATTGCCACAGCATGCCCGCGGACGACGCTGACTTTCGCAGTTAGCGTTGTACACCTTATGCGGGCGCACTTAAATCTCGGAGGCGTCCTCTGGACGTCGTCCACAAATATGCAACGACTCGCCTCGTACCGAGCGTGAGAGCGCGGCACGACAGTTTTCCGAAACGCGCGCTCAGACCGCGTACCATGTCGCTTTCAATCTAGCGAAGGGTGTTTCTGGGAATGTTGAAGCCGTTCGCGGACGAGATTCCGCGTTATAAATTATTCTCTTTAGAACTGCTGCGGGCGGTCATGTCGTCAAGTAAACGTCGTCCTATTTCGACGTCGGCGCATCCTGCTCCACTGTGCGTGAAATGTGTGGTCGGCGCGCGCTCGTCGCTGCCGACTGATTTCGACACGGTCAGTTTTTGCTATATATTGTAATATGTAGTAGTATACTTCCGGGCCGGGCGAGAAGACAGACCGCCGCCGCTCTCGCAGCGGCGTGACGATTCTGCTCCGCCCTCGGCTCGCCGGAGGTGCGACTGTTCTCTCGATCTGCGTTACGCCAGGTCGGCGCGTTACCATCGGTGCGCGTCTTCCGAACGTGGCCGCGGACGGGTGACAGCTCCCTGGTTGATCCTGCCAGTAGTCATATGCTTGTCTCAAAGATTAAGCCATGCATGTCTCAGTACAAGCCAAATTAAGGTGAAACCGCGAAAGGCTCATTAAATCAGTTATGGTTCCTTAGATCGTACCCACATTTACTTGGATAACTGTGGTAATTCTAGAGCTAATACATGCAAACAGAGCTCCGACCGGAGACGGAAGGAGCGCTTTTATTAGATCAAAACCAATCGGCGTCGGGTTCGCCCGTCGTCGTACACCTTGGTGACTCTGAATAACTTTTTGCTGATCGCACGGTCTCGCACCGGCGACGCATCTTTCAAATGTCTGCCTTATCAACTGTCGATGGTAGGTTCTGCGCCTACCATGGTTGTAACGGGTAACGGGGAATCAGGGTTCGATTCCGGAGAGGGAGCCTGAGAAACGGCTACCACATCCAAGGAAGGCAGCAGGCGCGCAAATTACCCACTCCCGGCACGGGGAGGTAGTGACGAAAAATAACGATACGGGACTCATCCGAGGCCCCGTAATCGGAATGAGTACACTCTAAACCCTTTAACGAGGATCAATTGGAGGGCAAGTCTGGTGCCAGCAGCCGCGGTAATTCCAGCTCCAATAGCGTATATTAAAGTTGTTGCGGTTAAAAAGCTCGTAGTCGAATTTGTGTCCCGCGCCGCCGGTTCATCGCTCGCGGTGTTAACTGGCGTGTCCGCGGGACGTCCTGCCGGTGGGCTTAGCCTCTCGGGGCGGCCCAATCTCAATCCCACCGCGGTGCTCTTCATTGAGTGTCGAGGTGGGCCGGCACGTTTACTTTGAACAAATTAGAGTGCTTAAAGCAGGCTAAAATTTCGCCTGAATACTGTGTGCATGGAATAATGGAATAGGACCTCGGTTCTATTTTGTTGGTTTTCGGAACCCCGAGGTAATGATTAATAGGAACGGATGGGGGCATTCGTATTGCGACGTTAGAGGTGAAATTCTTGGATCGTCGCAAGACGGACAGAAGCGAAAGCATTTGCCAAAAACGCTTTCATTGATCAAGAACGAAAGTTAGAGGTTCGAAGGCGATCAGATACCGCCCTAGTTCTAACCATAAACGATGCCAGCTAGCGATCCGCCGACGTTCCTCCGATGACTCGGCGGGCAGCTTCCGGGAAACCAAAGCTTTTGGGTTCCGGGGGAAGTATGGTTGCAAAGCTGAAACTTAAAGGAATTGACGGAAGGGCACCACCAGGAGTGGAGCCTGCGGCTTAATTTGACTCAACACGGGAAACCTCACCAGGCCCGGACACCGGAAGGATTGACAGATTGAGAGCTCTTTCTTGATTCGGTGGGTGGTGGTGCATGGCCGTTCTTAGTTGGTGGAGCGATTTGTCTGGTTAATTCCGATAACGAACGAGACTCTAGCCTGCTAACTAGGCGTATTTTCGACATCTCAAAGGTCCGCCGACCCGGCGCTCGCGTCGCGGTCGTGCGCGATTTTTACTGTCGGCGTACAATTAATTCTTCTTAGAGGGACAGGCGGCTTCTAGCCGCACGAGATTGAGCAATAACAGGTCTGTAATGCCCTTAGATGTTCTGGGCCGCACGCGCGCTACACTGAAGGAATCAGCGTGTCTTCCCTGGCCGAACGGCCCGGGTAACCCGCTGAACCTCCTTCGTGCTAGGGATTGGGGCTTGCAATTGTTCCCCATGAACGAGGAATTCCCAGTAAGCGCGAGTCATAAGCTCGCGTTGATTACGTCCCTGCCCTTTGTACACACCGCCCGTCGCTACTACCGATTGAATGATTTAGTGAGGTCTTCGGACCGGTGCGCGGTGGCGTTTCGACGTCGCCGATGATGCTGGGAAGATGACCAAACTTGATCATTTAGAGGAAGTAAAAGTCGTAACAAGGTTTCCGTAGGTGAACCTGCGGAAGGATCATTAACGAATGTTTATAAAACATTACGTACAATTAATTAATACGATGCACGGATCGATATTAATAATGAATGAATATTAATGGCGCCCTCGGCCGACCACGTCTACGACGGCGGTCGCGTCGGCCGTACGAGCGCCGGTCGAACTGATTCGAACTGTTAAGGACTAACGAAGTCCGAGGCGTCGGCCGACCCGCGAGGGTCGGCACGCCGGAAGTCAGGTACCTAGTCGAGAGGTCCGATGACGAGAGCGCCCCCCGTGCCGCTCAGGCCGAGAGATACTGCGTACGTAAAAGCGCCGCCGGCAGCCACCGCGCAGCCGGCTCGGCGCTCCGCGCCTCGGAGTTTGAGTTTTTAAGTGTCACAACCACGGGTGAATGCGACGCTCCCGCCGGCCCCGACGGTCAGGGCACAGCGAGCTAATGCGCGCGTCCCAGTCTTGTCGTCGTGCGTCGCGCCGTCGTCGCGGTCGTATAGCGGCCGCCGGACCCCAGCGCCCCGAAACCGGCCCCGGCCTCCCTTGTCGGAGGTGCAGAGGAACGCCGGCGGAGCGCGGCGGACGGTCCGGTCGGTCATGTCGTGTACGACCGACGTCGGTCCGCAGCGTAAATTAATGAAGACGAGTGCGTCGCGCCGTCGTCGCGGTCGTATAGCGGCCGCCGGACCCCAGCGCCCCGAATCCGGCCCCGGCCTCCCTTGTCGGAGGTTCAGTGGCACGCCGGCGGAGCGCGGCGGACGGTCCGGTCGGTCATGTCGTGTACGACCGACGTCGGCCCGCAGCGTAGATTGATAAAGACGAGTGCGTCGCGCCGTCGTCGCGGTCGTATAGCGGCCGCCGGACCCCAGCGCCCCGAATCCGGCCCCGGCCTCCCTTGTCGGAGGTGCAGTGGCACGCCGGCGGAGCGCGGCGGATGGTCCGGTCGGTCATGTCGTGTACGACCGACGTCGGTCCGCGTCGCAGATTAATAAAGACGAAGACTGCGCGCAAAGGTGCTCGCACCGCCCGAAGGTGGTCGAAGGATATTCGCCTGACTAACGGAACGTTCGTCCCCGCGTACCGCGCGCCCCTCGAAAGGGGGGAGCGATCTGAGTACGGGAGCCGCGCAGGACGAACGCGTCTCGGACTTTACGTCCGCTCTGCGAAGTCAAACACCTCTCGTTCTAGCAACGTGTAAGCGTGCAAAACTTTGCGTAAGTGTAAAACCGATTAAACGCAGTACCGCGGACAGAGAGTCGCTGGTTAACTGTATGAAAGATTACCCTGAACGGTGGATCACTTGGCTCGTGGGTCGATGAAGAACGCAGCTAATTGCGCGTCAACTTGTGAACTGCAGGACACTTGAACATCGACATTTCGAACGCACATTGCGGTCCTCGGATACTGTTCCTGGACCACTCCTGGCTGAGGGTCGTTTCAATTTCCACGACTGCCGGGTCGGCGTACCGCCGATAACGCGAAGGCCCCCCCATGTGGTGCGCGCGCGCAGTACACGCTCCCAATCGTGTGAGCGGAACGCGCGCCGTACGTACGGGGCGTCGGTCAAGCGCGAAAAGCGGACGGCCGCCGAGGCAAGAATCTGAGCGCTCGCGCACGAGCCGCCCCCCGATACCGCGAGCGCGCCATCGCGCTCGACGTCGGGGCGGCGCGCTAACGCGTCGCTTTAAACTATCGAACGATATAATCATTCGAGCCGACCGCCATCCGCGTACCGGTAAACGATGCCCGGGCGACGCGCCGGTCGACGTGTCCGAGTGTGAATCCCCCCGCCACCGAGATTCGTCCGGGGCGGCGCGAGGTATTCGTCCGACGTCCGATCGCGCGCGTTTAGCCCGAAGGATCCCGTTGCCTACGCGGCCTGTCGGCTATCGAAAGAAACCAATGAACGCGACCTCAGAGCAGGTGAGACTACCCGCTGAATTTAAGCATATTACTAAGCGGAGGAAAAGAAACTAACTAGGATTCCCTTAGTAGCGGCGAGCGAACAGGGAAGAGCCCAGCACCGAATCCCGCGTCCGGAGACGGACGCCGGGAAATGTGGTGTTAGGGAGGATCCGTTATCCCGAGGTAGCGCGGCGCGCCCAAGTCCTTCTTGAACGGGGCCACTTACCCAGAGAGGGTGCCAGGCCCGTAGCTGGCCGCCGCATGCCGCGGGAGGGTCTCTCCTCAGAGTCGGGTTGCTTGAGAGTGCAGCCCTAAGTGGGTGGTAAACTCCATCTAAGGCTAAATATTACCACGAGACCGATAGCGAACAAGTACCGTGAGGGAAAGTTGAAAAGAACTTTGAAGAGAGAGTTCAAGAGTACGTGAAACCGTTCAGGGGTAAACCTGAGAAACCCGAAAGGTCGAAAGGGGAGATTCAGACGCGTCTCTCGGAAAGTTCGCGAGCAACGGGCGTTGCGACGCGTGGCGTTCGCGCCGCGCGCGCCGCCCGTGGCCGTCGGACTCCGAACGCGTGCACTTCTCCTCCTGTAGGACGTCGTGACCCGTTGGGCGTCGGCCTAAGGCCCGCGGTGGAGCCCGCGCGCACCTCGGTGCGTTCGGACCCGCGGTGTCCCGGCCGGCCCGACCGACGGTAAAACTATGGCGCGGGGCCGCGACTTGTTCGCGTCCGGCACGTCGCAAGCGCGGACGGCAAACCTGGCATCCGGACCTAGCGCCGGATCCGGGCCCGCCCGGCTGTTGGCGGCGTTGTCCTCGGACAGACCCTGCACACGCCAGTCCACGGCGCTATAGCTTTGGGTACTTTCAGGACCCGTCTTGAAACACGGACCAAGGAGTCTAGCATGTGCGCGAGTCATTGGGACTAAACTAAACCTAAAGGCGCAATGAAAGTGAAGGTTCGCCTCGCGCGAACCGAGGGAGGATGGGCCGGCTCACGGACCGGCCCCGCACTCCCGGGGCGTCTCGTTCTCATCGCGAGAAGAGGCGCACCCAGAGCGTACACGCTGGGACCCGAAAGATGGTGAACTATGCCTGGTCAGGACGAAGTCAGGGGAAACCCTGATGGAGGTCCGTAGCGATTCTGACGTGCAAATCGATCGTCGGAACTGGGTATAGGGGCGAAAGACTAATCGAACCATCTAGTAGCTGGTTCCCTCCGAAGTTTCCCTCAGGATAGCTGGCGCTCGCCGCGTGCGAGTCTCATTCGGTAAAGCGAATGATTAGAGGCATTGGGGTCGAAACGACCTCAACCTATTCTCAAACTTTAAATGGGTGAGATCTCCGGCTTGCTTAAACTGTGAAGCCGCGAGATATCGGATCAGAGTGCCAAGTGGGCCACTTTTGGTAAGCAGAACTGGCGCTGTGGGATGAACCAAACGCCGAGTTAAAGCGCCCAAATCGACGCTTATGGGATACCATGAAAGGCGTTGGTAACTTAAGACAGCAGGACGGTGGCCATGGAAGTCGGAATCCGCCAAGGAGTGTGTAACAACTCACCTGCCGAAGTTACTAGCCCTGAAAATGGATGGCGCTGAAGCGTCGTGCTTATACTCGGCCGTCAGCGGCATGTGAGACGCGGTCCTCGCGGACCGGCGTCATGAAGCCCTGACGAGTAGGAGGGTCGCGGCGGTGTGCGCAGA
>CAXIES010000612.1:0-7500 GCA_964023965.1 Melinopterus prodromus | reverse complement strand
TTCAGCAGAGAGCGCTGGACGGAACTTTTGAAAGAAAAAAAAATTTTTCAAAAAAAAAATTTTTCAAAAAAAAAAATTTCTGAAATTTTGCAGAGAGCGCTGGCCGGGACTTATAGGCGAAAAAGAAAATTTCAAGAAAATCTTTTATGGGGCCGTTGACGGCGCGAGCGCGGTCGGCTGGACTCCGGCGGCGCGCTCGATCGACAGCGCGAGTCTCCCGTCGTCGAGCGGGGCGAAATGTACCGAGCGCTACCCGACCGGCGACGGCGCGCGGGCGGTCGGCTGGACTACGGCGGCGCGCTCGATCGACATCCAGCGCCACCCGAAAGACAAAATTTCCAAAATCCAAAAATTTCAGCAGAGAGCGCTGGACGGAACTTTTGAAAGAAAAAAAAATTTTTCAAAAAAAAAATTTTTCAAAAAAAAAAATTTCTAAAATTTTGCAGAGAGCGCTGGCCGGGACTTATAGGCGAAAAAGAAAATTTCAAGAAAATCTTTTATGGGGCCGTTGACGGCGCGAGCGCGGTCGGCTGGACTCCGGCGGCGCGCTCGATCGACAGCGCGGGTCTCCCGTCGTCGAGCGGGGCGAAATGTACCGAGCGCTACCCGGCCGGCGACGGCGCGCGGGCTGTCGGCTGGACTCCGGCGGCGCGTTCGATCGACAGCGCGGGTCTCCCGTCGTCGAGCGGGGCGAAATCTACCGAGCGCTACCCGGCCGGCGACGGCGCGCGGGCGGTCGGCTGGACTACGGCGGCGCGCTCGATCGACATCCAGCGCCACCCGAAAGACAAAATTTCCAAAATCCAAAAATTTCAGCAGAGAGCGCTGGACGGAACTTTTGAAAGAAAAAAAAAATTTTCAAAAAAAAAATTTTTCAAAAAAAAAAATTTCTAAAATTTTGCAGAGAGCGCTGGCCGGGACTTATAGGCGAAAAAGAAAATTTCAAGAAAATCTTTTATGGGGCCGTTGACGGCGCGAGCGCGGTCGGCTGGACTCCGGCGGCGCGCTCGATCGACAGCGCGGGTCTCCCGTCGTCGAGCGGGGCGAAATGTACCGAGCGCTACCCGGCCGGCGACGGCGCGCGGGCTGTCGGCTGGACTCCGGCGGCGCGCTCGATCGACAGCGCGGGTCTCCCGTCGTCGAGCGGGGCGAAATCTACCGAGCGCTACCCGGCCGGCGACGGCGCGCGGGCGGTCGGCTGGACTCCGGCGGCGCGCTCGATCGACAGCGCGAGTCTCCCGTCGTCGAGCGGGGCGAAATGTACCGAGCGCTACCCGGCCGGCGACGGCGCGCGGGCGGTCGGCTGGACTACGGCGGCGCGCTCGATCGACATCCAGCGCCACCCGAAAGACAAAATTTCCAAAATTCAAAAATTTCAGCAGAGAGCGCTGGACGGAACTTTTGAAAGAAAAAAAAATTTTCAAAAAAAAATTTTTCAAAAAAAAAAATTTCTGAAATTTTGCAGAGAGCGCTGGCCGGGACTTATAGGCGAAAAAGAAAATTTCAAGAAAATCTTTTATGGGGCCGTTGACGGCGCGAGCGCGGTCGGCTGGACTCCGGCGGCGCGCTCGATCGACAGCGCGGGTCTCCCGTCGTCGAGCGGGGCGAAATGTACCGAGCGCTACCCGGCCGGCGACGGCGCGCGGGCTGTCGGCTGGACTCCGGCGGCGCGTTCGATCGACAGCGCGGGTCTCCCGTCGTCGAGCGGGGCGAAATCTACCGAGCGCTACCCGGCCGGCGACGGCGCGCGGGCGGTCGGCTGGACTCCGGCGGCGCGCTCGATCGACAGCGCGAGTCTCCCGTCGTCGAGCGGGGCGAAATGTACCGAGCGCTACCCGGCCGGCGACGGCGCGCGGGCGGTCGGCTGGACTACGGCGGCGCGCTCGATCGACATCCAGCGCCACCCGAAAGACAAAATTTCCAAAATCCAAAAATTTCAGCAGAGAGCGCTGGACGGAACTTTTGAAAGAAAAAAAAAAATTTTCAAAAAAAAAATTTTTCAAAAAAAAAAATTTCTAAAATTTTGCAGAGAGCGCTGGCCGGGACTTATAGGCGAAAAAGAAAATTTCAAGAAAATCTTTTATGGGGCCGTTGACGGCGCGAGCGCGGTCGGCTGGACTCCGGCGGCGCGCTCGATCGACAGCGCGGGTCTCCCGTCGTCGAGCGGGGCGAAATGTACCGAGCGCTACCCGGCCGGCGACGGCGCGCGGGCTGTCGGCTGGACTCCGGCGGCGCGCTCGATCGACAGCGCGGGTCTCCCGTCGTCGAGCGGGGCGAAATCTACCGAGCGCTACCCGGCCGGCGACGGCGCGCGGGCGGTCGGCTGGACTCCGGCGGCGCGCTCGATCGACAGCGCGAGTCTCCCGTCGTCGAGCGGGGCGAAATGTACCGAGCGCTACCCGGCCGGCGACGGCGCGCGGGCGGTCGGCTGGACTCCGGCTGCGCGCTCGATCGACAGCGCGAGTCTCCCGTCGTCGAGCGGGGCGAAATGTACCGAGCGCTACCCGGCCGGCGACGGCGCGCGGGCGGTCGGCTGGACTACGGCGGCGCGCTCGATCGACATCCAGCGCCACCCGAAAGACAAAATTTCCAAAATCCAAAAATTTCAGCAGGGAGCGCTGGACGGAACTTTTGAAAGAAAAAAAAATTTTCAAAAAAAAAAATCCAAAAATTTAGCAGAGAGCGCCGGAGAGAACATTTGAAAGAAAAAAAAAATTTCCAAAAAAAAAAAAATTTTCAAAAAAAAAAATATTTCCAAAATTTCGAACTCGACCCGGACGGGGACCAAGGCGAAAAGTGCGATAAGTCCGCGCGAGCGTCGGCGGTATCCGTTCGAGCGAGCCGGGAGCGACCCGTACTAGCGTTTCGCAACCCGTACTCGGTCCGTTGCGCTTATATAGGGAGAGGTGAGTCCGCGACGGCTAACGCCGTCCGGTTCCGCTCGATCCCGTTTAGTTGCGACGAGTCGACAGTCTTGGTATTAGTAAACGATAAAGATGCTCCCTGCCGGGCCGCACGCGTTGTTGACTTTGATCTGCTGGTGGCTAGAGAGCGCCTCGGTAAGCTTCGTTCGCGAAGAACCGGCGTTCGCCATTAGAGACGAGAGTTTTAATTGACGCTGTGCGGTTTAACCGAAAGGTTGCGTTCCCACATATCGCCGCCAAGCGCTCGTAACCGTAACATTAGCGATTGCCACAGCATGCCCGCGGACGACGCTGACTTTCGCAGTTAGCGTTGTACACCTTATGCGGGCGCACTTAAATCTCGGAGGCGTCCTCTGGACGTCGTCCACAAATATGCAACGACTCGCCTCGTACCGAGCGTGAGAGCGCGGCACGACAGTTTTCCGAAACGCGCGCTCAGACCGCGTACCATGTCGCTTTCAATCTAGCGAAGGGTGTTTCTGGGAATGTTGAAGCCGTTCGCGGACGAGATTCCGCGTTATAAATTATTCTCTTTAGAACTGCTGCGGGCGGTCATGTCGTCAAGTAAACGTCGTCCTATTTCGACGTCGGCGCATCCTGCTCCACTGTGCGTGAAATGTGTGGTCGGCGCGCGCTCGTCGCTGCCGACTGATTTCGACACGGTCAGTTTTTGCTATATATTGTAATATGTAGTAGTATACTTCCGGGCCGGGCGAGAAGACAGACCGCCGCCGCTCTCGCAGCGGCGTGACGATTCTGCTCCGCCCTCGGCTCGCCGGAGGTGCGACTGTTCTCTCGATCTGCGTTACGCCAGGTCGGCGCGTTACCATCGGTGCGCGTCTTCCGAACGTGGCCGCGGACGGGTGACAGCTCCCTGGTTGATCCTGCCAGTAGTCATATGCTTGTCTCAAAGATTAAGCCATGCATGTCTCAGTACAAGCCAAATTAAGGTGAAACCGCGAAAGGCTCATTAAATCAGTTATGGTTCCTTAGATCGTACCCACATTTACTTGGATAACTGTGGTAATTCTAGAGCTAATACATGCAAACAGAGCTCCGACCGGAGACGGAAGGAGCGCTTTTATTAGATCAAAACCAATCGGCGTCGGGTTCGCCCGTCGTCGTACACCTTGGTGACTCTGAATAACTTTTTGCTGATCGCACGGTCTCGCACCGGCGACGCATCTTTCAAATGTCTGCCTTATCAACTGTCGATGGTAGGTTCTGCGCCTACCATGGTTGTAACGGGTAACGGGGAATCAGGGTTCGATTCCGGAGAGGGAGCCTGAGAAACGGCTACCACATCCAAGGAAGGCAGCAGGCGCGCAAATTACCCACTCCCGGCACGGGGAGGTAGTGACGAAAAATAACGATACGGGACTCATCCGAGGCCCCGTAATCGGAATGAGTACACTCTAAACCCTTTAACGAGGATCAATTGGAGGGCAAGTCTGGTGCCAGCAGCCGCGGTAATTCCAGCTCCAATAGCGTATATTAAAGTTGTTGCGGTTAAAAAGCTCGTAGTCGAATTTGTGTCCCGCGCCGCCGGTTCATCGCTCGCGGTGTTAACTGGCGTGTCCGCGGGACGTCCTGCCGGTGGGCTTAGCCTCTCGGGGCGGCCCAATCTCAATCCCACCGCGGTGCTCTTCATTGAGTGTCGAGGTGGGCCGGCACGTTTACTTTGAACAAATTAGAGTGCTTAAAGCAGGCTAAAATTTCGCCTGAATACTGTGTGCATGGAATAATGGAATAGGACCTCGGTTCTATTTTGTTGGTTTTCGGAACCCCGAGGTAATGATTAATAGGAACGGATGGGGGCATTCGTATTGCGACGTTAGAGGTGAAATTCTTGGATCGTCGCAAGACGGACAGAAGCGAAAGCATTTGCCAAAAACGCTTTCATTGATCAAGAACGAAAGTTAGAGGTTCGAAGGCGATCAGATACCGCCCTAGTTCTAACCATAAACGATGCCAGCTAGCGATCCGCCGACGTTCCTCCGATGACTCGGCGGGCAGCTTCCGGGAAACCAAAGCTTTTGGGTTCCGGGGGAAGTATGGTTGCAAAGCTGAAACTTAAAGGAATTGACGGAAGGGCACCACCAGGAGTGGAGCCTGCGGCTTAATTTGACTCAACACGGGAAACCTCACCAGGCCCGGACACCGGAAGGATTGACAGATTGAGAGCTCTTTCTTGATTCGGTGGGTGGTGGTGCATGGCCGTTCTTAGTTGGTGGAGCGATTTGTCTGGTTAATTCCGATAACGAACGAGACTCTAGCCTGCTAACTAGGCGTATTTTCGACATCTCAAAGGTCCGCCGACCCGGCGCTCGCGTCGCGGTCGTGCGCGATTTTTACTGTCGGCGTACAATTAATTCTTCTTAGAGGGACAGGCGGCTTCTAGCCGCACGAGATTGAGCAATAACAGGTCTGTAATGCCCTTAGATGTTCTGGGCCGCACGCGCGCTACACTGAAGGAATCAGCGTGTCTTCCCTGGCCGAACGGCCCGGGTAACCCGCTGAACCTCCTTCGTGCTAGGGATTGGGGCTTGCAATTGTTCCCCATGAACGAGGAATTCCCAGTAAGCGCGAGTCATAAGCTCGCGTTGATTACGTCCCTGCCCTTTGTACACACCGCCCGTCGCTACTACCGATTGAATGATTTAGTGAGGTCTTCGGACCGGTGCGCGGTGGCGTTTCGACGTCGCCGATGATGCTGGGAAGATGACCAAACTTGATCATTTAGAGGAAGTAAAAGTCGTAACAAGGTTTCCGTAGGTGAACCTGCGGAAGGATCATTAACGAATGTTTATAAAACATTACGTACAATTAATTAATACGATGCACGGATCGATATTAATAATGAATGAATATTAATGGCGCCCTCGGCCGACCACGTCTACGACGGCGGTCGCGTCGGCCGTACGAGCGCCGGTCGAACTGATTCGAACTGTTAAGGACTAACGAAGTCCGAGGCGTCGGCCGACCCGCGAGGGTCGGCACGCCGGAAGTCAGGTACCTAGTCGAGAGGTCCGATGACGAGAGCGCCCCCCGTGCCGCTCAGGCCGAGAGATACTGCGTACGTAAAAGCGCCGCCGGCAGCCACCGCGCAGCCGGCTCGGCGCTCCGCGCCTCGGAGTTTGAGTTTTTAAGTGTCACAACCACGGGTGAATGCGACGCTCCCGCCGGCCCCGACGGTCAGGGCACAGCGAGCTAATGCGCGCGTCCCAGTCTTGTCGTCGTGCGTCGCGCCGTCGTCGCGGTCGTATAGCGGCCGCCGGACCCCAGCGCCCCGAAACCGGCCCCGGCCTCCCTTGTCGGAGGTGCAGAGGAACGCCGGCGGAGCGCGGCGGACGGTCCGGTCGGTCATGTCGTGTACGACCGACGTCGGTCCGCAGCGTAAATTAATGAAGACGAGTGCGTCGCGCCGTCGTCGCGGTCGTATAGCGGCCGCCGGACCCCAGCGCCCCGAATCCGGCCCCGGCCTCCCTTGTCGGAGGTTCAGTGGCACGCCGGCGGAGCGCGGCGGACGGTCCGGTCGGTCATGTCGTGTACGACCGACGTCGGCCCGCAGCGTAGATTGATAAAGACGAGTGCGTCGCGCCGTCGTCGCGGTCGTATAGCGGCCGCCGGACCCCAGCGCCCCGAATCCGGCCCCGGCCTCCCTTGTCGGAGGTTGCAGTGGCACGCCGGCGGAGCGCGGCGGATGGTCCGGTCGGTCATGTCGTGTACGACCGACGTCGGTCCGCGTCGCAGATTAATAAAGACGAAGACTGCGCGCAAAGGTGCTCGCACCGCCCGAAGGTGGTCGAAGGATATTCGCCTGACTAACGGAACGTTCGTCCCCGCGTACCGCGCGCCCCTCGAAAGGGGGGAGCGATCTGAGTACGGGAGCCGCGCAGGACGAACGCGTCTCGGACTTTACGTCCGCTCTGCGAAGTCAAACACCTCTCGTTCTAGCAACGTGTAAGCGTGCAAAACTTTGCGTAAGTGTAAAACCGATTAAACGCAGTACCGCGGACAGAGAGTCGCTGGTTAACTGTATGAAAGATTACCCTGAACGGTGGATCACTTGGCTCGTGGGTCGATGAAGAACGCAGCTAATTGCGCGTCAACTTGTGAACTGCAGGACACTTGAACATCGACATTTCGAACGCACATTGCGGTCCTCGGATACTGTTCCTGGACCACTCCTGGCTGAGGGTCGTTTCAATTTCCACGACTGCCGGGTCGGCGTACCGCCGATAACGCGAAGGCCCCCCCATGTGGTGCGCGCGCGCAGTACACGCTCCCAATCGTGTGAGCGGAACGCGCGCCGTACGTACGGGGCGTCGGTCAAGCGCGAAAAGCGGACGGCCGCCGAGGCAAGAATCTGAGCGCTCGCGCACGAGCCGCCCCCCGATACCGCGAGCGCGCCATCGCGCTCGACGTCGGGGCGGCGCGCTAACGCGTCGCTTTAAACTATCGAACGATATAATCATTCGAGCCGACCGCCATCCGCGTACCGGTAAACGATGCCCGGGCGACGCGCCGGTCGACGTGTCCGAGTGTGAATCCCCCCGCCACCGAGATTCGTCCG